>PVJD01000650.1:0-20395 GCA_004026545.1 Mormoops blainvillei
GTCCTGGGATTTTCACTGGGTTTGTATTGAATCCATTGATGAATTTGTGAAGGATTAAAAGCTTAATAATATTGACTCTTCCATAAATAAACAAGATAGATGACTCCATTAAGTCTTGTTAAATTTATCTTATCAATTGTAGTTTCAATATATGAATCTTGCACATATTTTATTAGATTTATCCCTAAGTGGGTTTTTTGCTGTTGTAAATGGTATTTTTTAACATTTTAGTTTCCAATTGCTTACTCTTATTCTATATAGAAATATGTTTGATTATTGTATATTAGTCTCGTGTTCTACAACATTATAATATATACATAGGTCTACTAGCATTTTTGTAGGTTCTTTGGAATTATCTACATAGATTTCTACATTATCTTTGATTAAAGACATATCACATGGAGATAGGAAACAACTGAAGAGAGACCCCACTGGCCAAAACTGAGACAATCTGAGCATCGAAATAAATGATGATAGTAAAGGATTATTATTTATAATATAAGAATTCACGAGCTGATATAAATATATAGATAAATGAATGAGTGAGTGAGTGAGTGGCAGAGAATGGAAAGCTTTTCTTTCAGTTAAACATAAATTAATAAATAACAAATGAATGATAGAATTGGACAATTATCATTTGAAAACCATCATAATAATTGATTCAGACAAGTGTCATCAGTGTATAATGCTAAAACTATTTGGTGAGAGTTTGAAGAGTAAGAGGACATTTGCAGTCTCAAAGTATCTCCCCACGAAATAGTTATTAACCATAAAAGGTAAAACAGTAACTTCATAGGGGAGAAGCCTGGCAAATATCACCATAACCAAGTGATCAAAGCTAACAAAGTTAATATCACCTGTAATGATATTAATTGACAGCATGTGCATCCTGCTATGATGCATGAAAAATAATTCAGCCTCACTTCTGTGGAATCACAGCCGAATTCACATAACCCAAATCTAATCATGAGGGAATATCAGAGAAACTCAAAGTGGGAACCATTAACTCACAAATTAACTGTTTCCAGAAAGATGGAGTAAACAAACATTTCCCCATTCCTCCTACTGATTACAACTGAAATGTCTAAATCCTATTTATAAAACAAACTTAAGACTCTAAAAGGTGGTGGGAAGACTAACCAGCAAGGATCTACACATGGCAATTTTCTTGGGTTTTCTTTTTGGCTCACGTATGCAGCCGACTTGGATCTGAAAAGTTGGCAACCCTGAAACCAATGAGTACAGATAAAAAAGCCCCAAGGAAAGCCTGTTTCTTTAGCCAAAGGACCAGGAAAAGGGTGCCTAGCAAGACAGAAAATTTTTACACAATAGCCACTTTAGTCCAGTCAAATTCCACAGAAAAAAACTGTGGCCCAGAACCCATCCATGCAAGCAAAGGCTGAACAGGCAGCCAAGACTTCCACTCCTGTAGTCCATAGCAAGGTGCCCCAGCAGCCCTGCCAGGGTGGAATCAGAGAAAGCCAAGTAGGGAGCCAGGACTTTCATCCCTACCTTGGGATAACAAGGACACCTACCCCATAGCATCAGGGTGGCAATCTGGAATTGTGACTCCAACCAGAGGTAATGAGGAGCACCGCCATTCAGATATCAAAGGAAACTGAGTGAGAAATCTGGATTTCTACCTCCCCTTAGCAGTAACAAGATGGCACACCCCCAACTTACCCTGCTGGAGTGGTGCAAAGAGAAAGCCAACTAAAATAGGTTTCAATAAGACTCACAATTACATTTAAAAACCCAACATAAAAATGTCAGCTTTCAATGGAGAATTACTACAACCAAGATCTCAACTTGAGTTCAAAAGGACAATCAATAGAAGGGAACACAAAGATGACAGAGATGACACACTACCTATTCAGGAAAATCAATTTGAATGACAATGAATTTCTTATCAGAAACCATAGGGGTCTGTGGGGTGGGGTAAGTAGGGTAAGTGAAGGGGTTAAGAAGTACAGATTGGTGGTTACAAAGTAGTCATGGGGATGTAAAGTACAGTACAGGGAATATAGTCAATAGTATTGTAATAACTATGTATGGTGGCAGGTTGGTACTTAAAATATTGGGGGGATCATTTTGTAAAGTATATGATTTTCTAACCACTATGCTGTACACTTGAAACTAATACAAAATAATATTAAATGTAAACTATAGTTGAAAAATAAAACCATGGAGGTCCAAAAGAAGTGGCAGAATATTTTTTCAGTGATGAAAGAATTGACAACTTATAATCCCATACCCAGCAAAAACGTCCTTCAAGGATGAAGGGGAAATCAAGACATTGTCTGATGAAGAAAAACTAAAGAGAATTTGTAATCATCAGATTTTCCTTAAAAACTGCTGAAGGAGTTCTCTAAAAAGAAAGAAAATGATAAAAGACGGAACTTTGGAACATCAGGAAAGAACAGAGAATATGATAAGTAAAAATATAGGTAAAGCCCTGACTGGTGTGGCTCAATTGGTTGGGCATTATCCCACAAAGTGAAAGGTCACCAGCTGGATTCCAGATCAGGGTATACGCCTGTGTTATGGGTTATGTTCCCGGTTGGGGTGCATGCAAGAGGCAACCAATCAATGTTTCTCTCTCACGTCAATGTCTCTCCCCTGTTTTTCTCCCTCCCTTCTCCACTCTCTAAAAAAATAAATAAAAATAAAAATGTATATATAGCTAAACACAATAAGCTTTTTTTCTCCTCTTGGTTTTGCTTGAAAATTGAAGAAAAACTTATATCACCACTATGAGCTGAATGTTTGTATACCCCCAAAGTTAGTATGTTGAAAATTTAATGCCCAAGGCGATGGTATTAGGGTGTAGGGCATTTAGAAGGTCATTTAGCTCATGAAGGGGAGCCTTCATAAATTGGAATAGAGCTCTACAGCTTTCCACCATGTGAGGACACAGTGAGAAGCTGGCATTCTGCAAACCAAAGGGGTGTCTTCATCAGAATCCAACCGTGCTGGCACCCTGATCTTGGACTCCTGGCCTCCAGAAGGGTGAGAAATAAATTTTTGTTGTCTAGAAACCACCTAGTCTATGGTATTTTGTTATAGCAGCTCAAATGGACTAAGATAATCACTGTCTAATGTTCTAAATATATGCAGAGGTAATATTTTAAAAAACAGAGTGCTGGAAGTTCAAGAAGTGCAATAACACAAGTAAAGGAAGTAAAAGACATTCAGACTTGAAACGGAGAAATAAAACCGTTCCATTTGCAGGTGACGTAATTGTCTACATAGAAACCAAAGAACCCACCCCAAAAAACCCTAAAAACAAATGTGTGAGGTCAGCAAGATCTCAGGATACAAGATAACCCTACAAAAATCAATTACATATTTATATACCAGCAATGAACATATAGACACCAAAATTAAAATATAATACCATTTAAGTTTCTCAAAAAAAGAAAAATACTTAGGTATAAATCTATCATTTTGTCCTACAAAGCACAGAAGTTTTTAATTTTGATAAAGTATAATTCACATATATATATTTTTTGTTTTTGTTGCTGTTGTTGTTACTTGTGCTTTGGTATGAAATCTAGGCAATTTTTGTCTAATCCAAGGTCACAAAGACCAACTGAATTGCAAAAGCAAATCAATGGAAGTGTAGGTGGGAATTAGGTTCTCCCACGTGATTACAGGAAAGCATTCCAAGAACCCGAGCTTGGGAGATTGTGGGGTGGCAAGGCAGTTTATTCATGTGGAAATAAAAGTTGCCCTCTGGGTTTCCAATGTCCTGCCTCCCTCTGTTCCACCATGGCAAAAGTCCGACCTTGTCCTCAGGAAGGCCAGAGCAAAAGCCAGTGTCCAGAGTTTCTGCTTTATATTAAAACTTAGTCCTTCGAAGGCTGCAGGCAGCTGCTAAGAGGCCTCAGTCCCCATCCAGGCAGCTTAGCTTGTTCCTGGCTACTCCAGTAAGGAGTCCACATGGCTGCTGACCATGCAGCTGCCAACGCCACATGGCCACGGCAAGAGACTGCACGTGAGCACATACAGTGAATGCATCAATGGGTAAGCAAGAGAGAGAGTTTAGTCTTCTGGAGCCTGTGTAGTCTGATGCAGGCTTGGTATCTGCTAGACCCACATAGTCGCCTGCTCCCAGGGGAGAGAGCGCATGATCAGACAAGTGTATCAGTGGGTGTTGGGGGCGGAGAAGTGGGGAGAGAGAGAGAGAGAGCACTTCTTTGTTCACTTGGGATTATATTAGCTTGGGTTTGGAATGGACCAGGTACTTCCTCAAAATGACCAATCAACTTCCCAAACTTTCTGTGCAGCTTTGATAGGTCCACCCCTTAGTTGGACTGACAGGTCTCTATGGTCCAGCACCTCTCCCTGTGCCTGCCTAACAATCTGGTACAGGAATGGGGGGAGGGAGGAGTATTAATCTCCTTGGCAAAGCAATGCTGTGGGCCCCTGGATTGCGCAGCTGTAGCTTCCTGGCTGAGCAAGCAGGCTCATGTTCCCCAGTTTATTAAGCCCAATGTTTCAGTGTCTCATGCTCCCATTCTCAGCATCTAGGTAAACACTGACCGTAAGGGAAGAAAGCGGCCTTTTCAACAAATGGTGCTGGACATCCACAGGCAGAAAAATGAACCTTGACCTAAGTCTTACACCATGTGAAGAATTAACTCAAAGAGGATCATGGAGTTAAATGTAAATTATAAAATCATAAAACTTTTAAGAACAATATAGCAGAAAAATCTCTGGTATACAGAACTAGGCAAAGCATTGTAGACCTGAAACCAAAAGCAATATCCATAAAAATAAACTGATAAGTTTTACTTCATCAAAATGAAAAACTTTTGCTCTTTAAAAAACCTGTTAAGAGAATGAAAAGACAGCTGCAGGCTAGAAGAAAATACCAGCAAAGTACATATATGACAAAAAACAAGTATCTAAAATACATAAAAAATTCTTAAAACTCAACAAGAGCCTTTTGCCTATACTTTTTTTTTCCCTCAACCGAGGATATATTTGTTATTGATTTTAGAGAAAGAGGAAGGTGAGGGGAACACTGATGTGAGAAACATCGTACACGCCCCAATGAGGGATCGAACCCGCAACCTAGGTATGTGCCATAACTGGGGATCAAACCCACATGCTTTCGGTGTGTGAGACAATGCTCAGCGAACTGAATCCCACAACCAGAGCCTTTTGCCTATTCCTATCCATGAAACCGAGATGGGTAGACAACAGTTTTACTGTAGCTACTTGTGAAAATTCAGCCAAGGTTCTCATTCTTGCCACCTCTGCTCAAACCAGCACGATCTGATCTGGAAATATAGCCTCAGTATGTGCTGCCAGTGTTTGCAGCAGTACGCAAAGGTTATAGGCTTCATTACATTAGACTAAGTGATCTTTGAATGGATCTTCAAAGACATCTAGCAGACAAAAGAATCAATGCTAGCCAGGTCTTTGTACATTAAACAACAAGCTCAACAGTAAAAAAGAAACAATCCAAACAGCAAACAATCCATGGACAAAAGACATGAAGAGACATTTTAGCAAAGATAAATGGATGGCAAATAAAAGACATGAAAGGGTGTTTAACATCATTAGCCATTAGGGAAATACAAAACAAAATCGCAACGAGATACCACTTTACCCTACTCACACTGCTAAATAAAAATACAGACAGTGCCAAGAGTCACTGAAGATTTGGAGAAACTAGATTACCCATACATTGCTCTTGGAAATGCAAAATGGTACAGCCACTTTAGAAAACGACCCAGTAGTTGCACACCTGGGCATTTAAACCAGAGAAATAAAGACTTATTTCTTTATGCGCGCGCGCGCGCGCACACACACACAACCTATACACAAATGGTTATTGCAGCTTCATTCATTATAGCAGAAAACTAAAACAGCGCAGGTGGCTTTCAACAGTGAATGGTTAAACAAACTCTGGTGGATCCATGCCATGAAATACTACTCAGCAAGGGGGAACTAGTGATGTATACAACAACCTGGATGAATCTACAGAAAACTGTAAAACAAATGCTTTGTATGTTTGACATTTAAAATAGTAAGGTACCTGGAAAAAAATCCCTGAAATTAAATGGCATACATTCAGGATTTTTGAAAAATTTCAGGATTCAACTGCATACACTCAAAGAAAATATTTAACTCTGTCATTGGGCCAAGGTTTTGATGAATTACTACATAATTCCTAATAATAAGGGCTCTGGAAGTGATCTTGTTTGTTTGTATTTTTTAAAAAATATTTTATTTATTTACTTTTAGACAGAGGGGAAAGGAGAGGGAGAGAAATGTCAATGTGTGATTGCCTCTCACGTGTCCCCTGCAGGGGACCTGGTCCACAACCGAGGCCTGTGCCCTGACTGGGAATCGACCCAGGGACCCTTTGGTTCACAGGCCAGTGCTCAATCCACTGAGCCACACCAGCCAGGGCCCAGGAGTGACCTTGTTAACTCAGGCCAGTAAGTTTCATTTTCCTTTCTTAGCACTGATTTCTCAAGTTCTTTTCAAATTCTCACTTATCCGGGAAATTTATGCTGATTCCCACTTCTCTTTTGTTAATTCCAGTCAAATTGGATCTATACCTTTCTTCTGCAAAAATCACATTCTTACTTGAACTTCTTTCTGTTTGTCGCAGACCCACCCCAGACATTTGTAGGCACAAAGAGCCTATAACCTGCAGTTCCCCCGCCCCACGCCCCACCAGCTCCAAACTAATGAGGACCTCGCTGGCACAATTTCTGTCCCTTTTCCTTTAGTGAGGATGTAGTCTGCTGCCTTTGGCCTGGTGTGAACAGTCTTCGGATGTCTGCAGGAACAATGAACCAAGTCTTCCTGTTTACCACTCCAGTGCGTATGGTCAGTCTAGACAAAGCTCTCTGACTTGGGTCCCTGGTTCTTACTCCAGTTTCCTTCCAGGGTTGTAACCTGCCCCTGAAGCCTGTTTTTCAGTCAAAACTCTGACCCTTTACACAGTTTCTAACTATGCCTTTCTGCGGTATTGCTTACACTGGCTCACATGATTCTGTCTCTTCTACTTGTTGGCCAGTATCTGCACAAATAAAAAATCCTGCAACCGCACTGGCCAGGTTGCTCAGTTAGTTGGAGCATCATCCTGGGTGCTCCAGGGTTCCGGTTTTGAATGCCAGTCAGGGTGCATTGTTGTTGGGGGTGGGGGGTGAGTCAGTGGGGGATGGGTGGAGCAGCGGGTTGCTGCTGCTTTTTCTTTTCTCCCTCATTCCTCTCTCTTCTGCAACCATGTCCTGACCCCTCACTTTGGGACCTTCAGAGGCTGACCCCAAAATTATGTTCTTTGGACACAATGATGGGGCTTCATGCCAGCTCTCCCCTCTTCATCCTCGTCTTCCTCATTCTAAGATCTTTCCTAGAATGTCCTATCATGCGGACCTGAAAGCCTTGTTGTTACAACAATTATTTACACACATCTTATTTTTCCAATTATAAGAGCCTTAAACATAAAAGCTATGTCTAATTTATCTTCCCATTTTTCACAATACTTAGCACATTGTTTGCACAGAGTAAATAAATAACAGACTGGTCAAAAATATATAATAAGTTATGAATATTTTCATAAATTTCTATGGAAAAAATTCTCATTCTCAAACAGGACAACTTGGTATGTCCAAATATACTCAGAGCTTGCTGGGCTTGCACCAACTTTTTGTACTACATATGTACTCAGGATTTACCCTAGTTTTATTGAATAGTAATCTCTGAGACGGAGCCACAAGTCCGTTCGTTGTGGTGGGTTGAAATATCACGCAAAGCTGGTTCTGCAGAACAAATTATTACAAGACCCTCAGACTCTGGTACTAAATCACCTCTGGAGGTCCTCTCACCTTAGGGTACCTTCTGGGAAGCTTTTCAAAGGCAGGTTCTGTCAGTCTAGCTCCAAAAACTCTGATTAAGAAGGACTTGAGAAGAGGTCCAGAAATCTACATTATAAATCAGTACACAGTGGTTATGATGTTGGCAGCCTTGGGGCAGACTTTGAAAAATATAGACTTGAGAAATAATTTTTTTCATCAGTAGAAATTCCTATCATTCTCTTCTTTCCTGGTATGCCATTTAGTCCGTCTGAGAATCCGACCTCTAAAATCTGATATATGGTCCTGTGGCTGCCTAGTGTGGTCACCCGCCAAACCACCCTGCTGCCATCCCGTCAAATCCAGTTTCACTCTCATCAGCCTGCCATCTCCCTTCCCAAACCGACTCATCATTCATTTGGTCCTCATGTATTCGTCATTGAATTGATCCTGTGCCAGATGTCTGCACTACAAAGTTGAGCAAGGCCTGGATCCACCTGGAAAGAGTGCAGCTTGATGAGGAAGACAGACGCAAAAAACAATCATTATGACTCGATGTAGTGAGTACAAAGATAGCAATAAGTATAAAGAGCTAAGTGATACGCCTAACCCAGGCTGAGAGGGAGGGGACATCGGAGTTTCCTGGAGGACGGAATGCCTGAGCTGGACTTGAAGGGTGAGTAGGGGTTGTCAGTCCTCTCTCTTCCTCAGAGAAATCACTTTAGGACATTTATAAGACTATATCACTGTTGCACAAGAAACTATATGGGTTCTATCAACCCAGAGAAATCAGGCTTATCAGCCTGAAAAAATGTTAGCAAATCAGCCATTATAGGTAAACATTATCCTACTTACAGAAGATAACAACAGCTGCAGTTGCAATCCTGAGGTCTCCCTGGAACATACTCTACAATTACTTAAGAATTCCTTCTTGGAACATGGTGAAAGGGGGAACTATGAATACATACATGATTATACAGCCTTTCTTCCAGGTTTTAACATTATTTACATAACAAGAGACATAATTTTTTTTCAGTATTCACTCAGATTCAAAAAGTGTCACTATGTGTTCATTACAGAATAATCCACATAGTAATACTACGTGGATAAAGAGTTTTTAAAAATCAGCCATAATTCCACGATTCAGAGATGACCACTGATAGTGTTTGGGTGCATTTTCTTCCCATCTTGTTTTAATATAGAATTTTAAAAAACAAATTGACTATAATTTTGGTTTTGCTTTCTAAAACATAGTGTGAGCATTTTTTCACATTATCAAAATTTTTTCAAAAGCATTTTAATGGATGCATCATTTAGACTTACCATAATTTACTGACTATTCCCATAAAAGCTAGGCTATTTCCAAGTTTTTTCATAGTTAAAAATAATGCTGTGGTGAACATCTGTGTCTGTATTTTCGTTCAAATTCTTAGGACTGATTTTTTTTAAAGATTTGCAAAATCAAAGGGTTCAAACATTTATATCAGTACATTATTATTAAATTGACCCCTCAAATGGTCATACCAGTTTCCACTGAGGCTGTTTCTCTTACTCTCTTGTGTGATCCTTTTTTTAAAATTTGAGAGGGAGGAGGGTAGCAGGAACCAGCACTTAGTAGTTTAAAATTTTATATAACTACAATGGAATCTCCTTAACAAATCCAGGTGTTAGAACAACTGGATGTACACATGCAAAAAAAAAAAAAAAAAGGAATCTAGACACAGACTATGTACCCTTCCCAAAAATTAACTCAAAATGAATCACAGACCTAAATGTAAAATGCAAAACTATAAAACTCCTAGAAGGTAACACAGGATAAAAACCTTGATGACCTTGGGTAAGGTGATGACTTTTTAGACACAACACCAAAGGCATGATCCATGAAAGAAATAATTGAAAAGCTGGACTTCATTAAAATTAAAAACTTCTGCTCTGTGAAAGACAATGTCAAAAGAATGAGAAGACAATCCACAGACTGGGAGAAAATATTTGGAAAAGACATATTTAATAAAGGACAACAAGCCAAAATATACAAAGAACTCACAATGCTCAACATTAAGAAAACAAACAATCTGATTTTAAAATGGCCAAAGACCTGAAGAAAATATACAGATGGCGATTTAGCATGTGAAAAGATGTTTCACATCATATGTCGTCAGGGAAATGCAAATTACAATAAAAATGAGATATCACTATATACCTATTACAAGGGCCAAAATCTAGAACACAGTGACAACACCAAATGCTGGTGAGGATGTGAAAGGAAAGGAACCTTCATTCATTGCTAAAGAGAATGCAAAATGGTATAGCCACTTTGAAAGACAGTTTTGCAGTTTTTTAAAGATATTATTTATTTATTTTTAGAGAGGGGAAGGGAGGGAGAAAGGAGAGAAACATCAATGTGTGCTTGCCTCTTGTGCACCCCCTACTGGGGACCTGGCCTGCAATCCAGGCATGTGCCCCAGACTGGGAATTAAACCTGCTACCCTTTGGTTTGCAGGTCCACACTCAATCCACTGCACCACACCAGCCAGAGCTGGAGTTTCTTACAAAACTAAACATATACTTAGCATATGATCCAGCAATCGTTCTCCTTGATATTTGCCCAAAGAAGCAGAAAACTATGTACACCTAAGACCTGCACTCAGATGGTTAGAGCAGCTTTATTCATAATTGCCATAACCTGGAGGCAACCAAGATGTCCTTCAGTAGGTGAATGGATAAGTAAACTGTGGTACATCCAGACAATAGAGCACTATGTGAAGCTAAAAAGAAAAGAGAGACTTCCAGCCAAGATGGAGGCATAGCTAAACATGGCTTGCCTCCTTGCACAATGACAGCAAAATTACAACTAAACTACAGAATAACTATCACTCGGAACCAGCAGAAATTGAACTGTATGGAAGTCGGACAACTAAAGAATACGAGGATCCACATTCATCCAGACGGGTAGGATAGGCAGAAATGCGAAGCAGAGTCACTGAATGGGTTGGTCCCACACCCATGCGTGGTGGATAAAAACTGGGAGGGATATCTTAGGAGTGAGGGATCCCAGCCCCACACCAGATCACCAGCCCAGAGTTCCAGTGCCAGGAAGAGAAGTCCCCATAACTTCTGGCTATAAAAACCAGTGGTGGTTGGGTCAGTGGAAGAAACCGTGGGATTCTCAGGCCTCCCCTCTTAAAGGACCTCACACTGAACATGGATTTTGCCATGTAAACTGCACACCCATGTTTCTGGAGCAAACTTTCAGGAAAAAAAATTTCGTTTTAATTTTTTATTTCAATTTTTTATTTATTTACTTTTAGAAACAAAACCGATTATCATTTTCCAGGGTATTATTTTGCATACAAATATTATTGTCACTTTCTAGAGTTACACTTTTAATGCATAAGCATAAACAAAAGAATTAAAAACATTTATAGAGATACGGAATTAGTACTACCCATGTATAATGCACATCTTAATTTTTCCCTCAAAAAATTGGGCAAAAATTGTGTATTATACACGGCAAAATACAGTACTTAGACTCACACCCTCTGAGTTCCAGCACTGGGACAGCAGCTTGAAGGGCACCAGTGGTATACGGGGAAGAACTGAAATGTCTGGCATCAGGGTGAGATCTGGGGACAGCTTCCTCCCAGGCAGAACTGCTGGCAAAGGTCATTGTTACTTTTTTGAGCCATCCCACACACAGAGCCATAGTGCAGCAACACCATATCTGAGAATCCATCAGCCTAGTTCACATGGTTTGCACCACCCTGACAATTACCTAAGGCTCTGGCCCGTCCAGTTTATGGGCCCACCCAATCTGTTAACAGTGGATTTTCCATATAAATGGCTTGGCTGGGCACAGGCTTCACACCTTCCTAAATCCCCTCAAATAAGCAACAGCAGAGCTGAATGCCTGTACCTTTCACTAAGTGGCCCCAGGCCTGGCACCAGTAGTAGATCACTTTATAGTTTACACTAAGTGGCCCCAGGCAGCATACAGATGGGGGCTGACCTTGGCCTGTACTGCCAGGAAACCCCATGGCCAGTGGACCCAGCAGACAGTTACGGATCACATCAGAGCACCACCACCCAGTGACCTCTGCGAGCCATGGAGGGAAGTGTTTGGTGGCCAGTGGTCATAGTCAGTCCTACCAGCTGAATGGCCTGGGTAAATGCCTCCCATTGATCTGCCAACAGCGACCAAGGCTCAACTACAAGAAGAGGGGGTACTCATCCCATACAGATGGTACAGCTCGAGTGACCAGCTTGGGTGATAGGGGAGGCTGAACCACTGGACCCTATAAGACACCTACTACATTAGGCCATGCTACCAAAATAGGGAATCAAAGCAGCTCTACCTAACACTGAGAAACAAACACAAGGAGGTAGCCAAATAAATGTGGCCCAAATGAAACAACAGAACAAAACTCCGGAAAAAGAACTAAACAAAACGGAGATAAGCAATCCATCAGGTGCAGAGTTCAAAACAATGGTTATAAGGAAGCTCAACAAACTCATTGGGTACTTCAACAGCATAAAATTGATCCAATCAGAAATGAAGAATACACTAATTGAAATAAAGAACAATTTACCGGGAATCAGCAGTAAAATGGATGAAGCCAAGAATCAAATCAATGATTTGGAACATAAGGAAGCAAAAGACATCCATCAGAATGGCAAGAAGAAAAAGAACCCCCCAAAACAAGGGTAGGATAAGAAGCCTCTGGGACAACTTCAAGTGTTCCAGCATTTGCAGCATAGGGGTGCAAAAAGGAGAAGAAAAAGAGCAAGAATTTGGAAACCTATTTGAAAAGATAATCAAAGAAATCTTCCCTAATTTGTGAAGGAAATTACAAGTCCAGGAAGCTCAAAAATTTCAAACAAGATAGACACAATGAGGACCACACCAAGACACTCCCAGAGGCGGATTAAGGTTGGCTGAGGCCCTGGGCACAGAAGAAAATATTTAAACATACTATCAAGTTTTACCACCGATTATAAACTTATAAGTAATTAAAATTGCACATATGAAATCAAACTTGGTGTCATTAAAAAAAAAGTGTAAAGTTGGGGTTTTGCGGGGCCCTTTGGAAGTTGGGGCCCAGGGTGCATGCCCCGTGCACCCGCCATTAAATCCGCCCCTGGACACACCATAATTAAATTGCCAAAGGTTAAAGATAAAGACAGAATCTTAAAAGTAGCAAGAGAAAAGCAGAGAGTTACCTACACAGGAGTTCTTATAAGACTGTCAGCTGATTTCTCAAAATAAATTTTGTAGGCAAGAAGGGACTGGCAAGAAGTATTCAAAGTGATGAAAAGCAAGGACTTACAACCTAGATTACTCTATCCAGCAAAGCTGTCATTTAGAGTGGAGGGGCAGATGAAGTGCTTTCCAGACAAGGTAAAACTAAAGAGCTCATCATCATCAAACCATCATTATATGAAATGTTAAAGGGACTTATTTAAGAAAAAGAAGAAGATCAAAACTATGAATATTAAAATGGCAATAAATACACAACTATCAACAACTGAATCTAAAAAACAAACTAAGTAAACAAGCAGAACAGAAACAGAATCATAGGTATAGAGAGCATTTGGATGGTTGCCAGGTAGTGGTGCAGTTTGAGGGAATAGGGGAAAAGCTGAAAGAGTTAAGAAGTACCAATTAGTAGTTACAGAATATGCAGGAGGATGTTAAGAACAGTACAGGAAATGGAGTAGCCAAAGAACTTACGTGCATGACCCATGGACATGAACAAAGGTAGAGGGGATAGTCGGAGGTAATGGGGGAGTACTGGGTGGTAGGGGCAAAGAGGGAAAATTGAGACAACTGTAATAGTATAATCAATAAAACATCATTAAGAAATGTGCTATTAAGTCATGAAAAAACATGGGGGAGCTCTCCCTGAAAGCGGCCAGAGGTGACCTCTGAAAATGTTCACTATTCACTTGACCCAGAAAACCCCACAAAATCATGCACATTAAGAGGTTCAAATCTTTGTTTTCACTTGAATAACACTCATAAAACTGCCCAGGCCAACAAGGGTATGCGTACCTGAAAAGCCACCAAATATCTGAAGGATATTACTTTACAGAAGCAATGTGTGCCATTCCATTGTTACAATGGTGGAGTTGGTAGGTGCGCCCAGGCCAAACAGTGGGGTCAGACACAGGGTCTGTGGCCCAAAATGAGTCCTGAGTTTCTGCTGCACATGCTTAAAAGAGCAGAGAGTAATGCTGAACTTAAGGGTGAAGATGTGGATTCTCTGGTCCTTGAGCACATCCACGTGAACAAAGCTCCCAAGATAAGGCATAGAACTTACAGAGCTCGTGGGAGGATTAACATATACATGAGCTCTCCCTGCCACACTGAGATGGTCCTTCCTGAAAAAGAGCGGACTGTCCCAAAAGCAGAAGAGGAGGTTACACAGAAGAGTAAGGTATCCTAGAAGAAACTGAAGAAACAAAAACTTACGGGTTGGGAATAAATTCAGCATGAACTGAACACTAATAAAAGTAAAAAAAAAAAAAAGAAAGAAAGAAAAAGAAAAGATAGAGGAACTTTAAATGTATATTACTAAGTGACAATAGCCAATCTGAAAAGGCTACATACTATATGAGTCCAGCTAAATGAAATTCGGGAGAAGGCAAAACTATGAAGACAGTAAAAATTCCAGTGGTTGGCAGGGGTTAGGTGTGGGTGGGGGTGTGGGAGCAGAGGGATGAATAAGTGGAGCATAGACAATTTTTAGGGCATTGAAAATATTCCATATCATTCCATAATGATAGATACATATCAATAAACATTTGACCTAACCCATAGAATATACAACACCAAGAGTGAAACCTATGTAACGTATGGACTTAGGGTGATTATGACATGTCAGTGTACATCCTTTAACTGTAATAAATGAATCACTCTTCTTGGGGATGTTGATTATGGAGGAGGCTTTGGATGTGTGGGGGCAGGGAGTATACAGGAAATCTCTGTACCTTTTGCTCAATTTTTCTGTGAGCCTAAAGTGCTCTAAAATTAAAGCCTTAATGAAAAGGGGGAAAAAAGTATGTATCATCTCCAGCCTTTACCCACAAGGCCTTGACTACTGAGGAAATGACATCGTTATTTTTAAGCTTGGGATATGGGTTACATAATGAGTTGTATTCATAAAGTTCTATTCTCCCTAATGACTGTTTATCTGCACTTAGAAAAGAGGGTGGCATTAATAATAACTTACTTTGTTAAAAACAAAAAAATTTGAGATATAATTCACTTATAAAATTTACCCTTTTTAGTGTACAACTGAGTGATTTTTAGTATATTCACAAGTTTGTGCAATCATCGTTATCTAAATCCTGAACATTTTTATCACCCCCCAAAGAAATCTTGCATCCATAGCTGTCACTCCCATTTCTTCCTGCCCCCAGCCCCTGGCAATCACTAGTCTACTTTTTGTCTCTATGAATTTGCCTGTTCATTTATTAAGCAACCATTTATGGAGTGCCTTCTATGTGCCACACAATCTTCTATAAACAAAGATGTGTAAAACCTCTATAAGAAATAGTATAAAACTTCACTGAGGTGTTAAAGAAAACCTTAATAGAGGTAAACTAAATTCATGGTTTAGGATTTATGATTCAGTAACAGTGTCAATTTTTCCCCTAAATAATTTGCAGATTCACTACAATATCAATCAACACTTTAAAAGTTTTATGGAATTTACACACTTAATATTTTTTTAAAAGATTTTATTTATTTTTAGACAGAGGGGAAGGGAGGGAGATAGACAGGGAGAGAAACATCAAAGTGTGGTTGCCTCTTGCGCGCCCTCTACTGGGGGCCTGGCCCACAACTCAGGCATATGCCCTGACTGAGGAATCTAACCACAATCCTTTGGTTCGCAGGCCCACGTTCAATCCACTGAGCTATACCAGCTGGGCACTCTTAACATTTTTATGGATATACAAAAGGCCAAGAAGGGCCAAGAAGAGCCAAGGTACTTTCGAAGAGGAAAAAATGACTCGTTTTTTGGATATCAAGATTTATTATAAAGCTACAATAATTAAGACACTGTTGTTAATAGACAAAAACCCAATAACCAGGAGAACCCAGCAGTAGACATTAGCCCTGGACGCACAGCATGTAGCAACACTATATATGTATGAGTGGGAGCACTGCAGTTTTTCTTTTTCTTTTTGTTTTTCTTTTTTTAATATATATTATTGATTATGCTACTACAGTTGTCCCATTTTTTTCTCTCCTTTATTCCCCTCCACCCTGCACTCCCCCACCAGCATTCCCCCCCTTAGTTCATGTCCATGGGTCGTACATATAAGTTCTTCGGCTCCCTCATTTCCTATACTATTCTTAACCTCCCCCTATTTTGTACCTACCATTTATGCTTCTTATTCCCTGTACCTTTTCCCCCATTCTCCACCCTCCCCCTCCACACTGATAACCCTCCATGTGATCTCCATTTCTATGATTCTGTTCCTGTTCCAGTTGTTTGCTTAGTTTGTTTTTGTTTTTTTATTTTTAGGTTCAGTTGTTGATAGTTGTTAGTTTGATGTCATTTTACTGTTCATGGTTTTGATCTTCTTTTTCTTAGATAAGCCCCTTTAACATTTCATGTAATAAGGGCTTGGTGATGATGAATTCCTTTAACTTTACTTTATCTAGGAAGCACTTTATCTGCCCTTCCATTCTAAATGATAGCTTTGCTGGATATAGTAATCTTAGATGTAGGCCCTTGCCTTTCGTGACTTTGAATACTTCTTGTCAGCCCCTTCTTGCCTGTAAGGTTTCTTTTGAGAAATCAACTGATAGTCTGATGGGAACTCCTTTGTAGGTAACTCTCTCCCTTTCTCTTGCTGCTTTTAAGATTCTCTCCTTATCTTTAATCTTGGGTAATGTAATAATGACGTGCCTTGGTGTGTGCTTCCTTCGATCCAACTTCTTTGGGACTCTCTGAGCTTCCTGGACTTCCTGAAAGTCTGTTTCTTTTGCCAGATTGGGGAAGTTCTCCTTCATTATTTTTTTGAATAAGTTTTCAATGTCTTTCTCTTCCTCTTCTCCTTCTGGCACCCCTATGATTTGGATATTGGAGTGTCTAAAGTTGTCCCAGAGGTTCCTCAGGCTCTCCTCATTTTTTTGAATTCTTGTTTCTTCATTCTGTTCTGGTTGAATGTTTATTTCTTCTGTCTCCAAACTGTTGATTTGAGTCCCGGTTTCCCTCCCTGCATTAGTTCCCTGGATATTTTTCTTTATTTCACTTCTCATAGCCTTCACTTTTTCCTCCACTTTGCAACCATACTCAACAATTTCTGTGAGCACCCAGATTACCATTGTTTTGAACTCTGTATTTGTTAGGTTGACTATCTCTTCATCACTTAGTTCTATTTTTGGAGTTTTGATCTGTTCTTTAATTCAGGCCATATATATATTTTTTTGTCTCGGCGTGTCTATTATGTTGTGAGTTTTTCAATAAGTGGTGCCAAACAAGTAAGTTTCTGTGTACAGAAACTGGTAAAGTTGGATCCATATCTCATACTATATTTAAAAGTCAATCCCAGGTGTACAATAGACCTAAATGTGAATGGCAAAACAAAAAGGACATAACAAAAGAAATACCTTTAGACACTTGGAGTAAAAAAAAAGAAGAATTCTTAAACAAGACAAGAAAACACAAACTAACGAAGAAGGCAGTGATATATTGGAGTCATCAAAGTTAAAAACTTTATCCAACAAAGGCTACCATTACAAGTGAAAAAGGAAGCAAAAGAGCAGGAAAGGATATTTGCAATACTATGTCTAAGAAAGACTTTACGAACTCATTAAGTAAAAGACACGTACTCAACAGAAAAATGATTAAAAGATTTGAACAAGCTCTTAAAAGTTCCTGGCCAATTAGTATATGAAAGAGTATTTAATCTGATCAGTAATTGTGAAAATGCAAATTAAAACCACACCACGCTATGACCACTTACTCACCAGGTTATTTTACCTAAAATTTAAAAAGATTGACCTTGGCTGGTGTGGCTCAGTGGATTGAGCACCGACCTGCACACCAAAGGGTCACGGTTCAATTCCCAGTCAGGACATATGCCTGGGTTGTGGGCCCAGGTCTCCAGTGGGGGAGTGCAAGAGACAACCACACACTGATGTTTCTCTCCCTCTCTCCCTCCCTTCCCGTCTCTCTAAAAATAAATAAATAAAATCTTTTTTTAAAAAAGTAAATAAAAGGACGGTATCTACCGAGAATGTGGCACATTTGGAACACTCATAGGTCTGCTCAGCAAATGGTGCAACTCTCGTTGTTGGTGTATAAATCAGTGAAACCATTTTGCAAAACAATTTGACATAGTCTAATAAAGTTGAAAACACTCATAACTAGCAATTCAACTCCTAGAAAAATTCATACCAATTTACATCAGGATATATGCACAAGAAAACTCATAGTAACACTTCATGATAACCAAACATGAGAATATTGACAGTGGTGGCTAATTGCACCATCTTTCCTTTGAAAAGAACTATGTATCACTCCCCACCACGTGACTTGCCATGCCTCCTGTGGGAGGGGTATAAGTACCAGCTAACTGACTTTTGACTTGGCCATGAGACATGCTTTGGCCAATGGAATGAGAGCAGAGCAGACATAATATATATATAACATTCGTAATAGCCTTAATGAGTTTCTGCCAGAGTTATTTCTTCTACCTCGGTCACAAAAATGCATGCCCCAGACAGAGTTTGCCTCTTTAGTCTGTGTCCTGAAATGACAAAAGCATGGAAAGGAACCTAAGTTGATATAATTTACAAGTATCAAGAGCAAGAAGCAGCCCTGACTGGTGTAGCTCAGTTGGCTGGGTGTCATCCTGGCAAAGTGAAAGGTTGCTGGTTTGATTCCCGGTCAGGGCTCATGCCTGGGTTGTGGGTTCAGACCCCAGTAGGGGTGCATACCAGAGGCAACTGATCAAAGTTTCTTTCTCACATTGATCTTTCTCTTCTTTTTCTCCCTCCCTTGCCCTCTCTCTAAAAATATATAAATAAAATCTTTTTTTTTGAAAGAGCAAGAAGCAAATATTTGTTATTGAAGCCAGTGAGACTGAGAGGTTGTTTACTGCAGCAAAGCTAACGTACAATAATACAGTAGATAAATAAATTGTGATGCATACTGTTAGGGTGATCAGTGATTCTGTGAAAGAATTTGCAGAGAGAAGAAAGTGCAGAGAGTAAAGATTTTATTCACTCTCCAAGAAAGGAGAGTGACATGGTATGGAGAGATACACTAGCACTGAGGAGTAGGGGCTTTGAGTTTTTATTGGGTTATAATCAGATTAAAAGTGGGTGGAGTAGGGGGTTGCTGTTATATGGCTCCTGGGCTGTTGGGGGCATTGTAACACAAGGCTGCTGTTTGTTCCAAAGTTATCTTCTGCCACTGGATGTAGAGAGTGTTTAGTCACATTCTGTTCTTGCTTTCCAGTAATTTCCAGTCCTCTGGACATAAGCTCAGAAGAATAAATGGCAGTTATGTTTAACAAGGTCATAGGTCTGCTCAGCAAATGGTGCCAGATAGCAATGGTACTGACTTTATCCTTTCATATACCAAAGACAGAGTACCATAATACAACAATGAAAATGAATATGACATTAACACACACAACATATAACAAAATAATTTTGAGTAAAAAGCCAGATACAAAATAATATATATAATATGAGTTCATCTATACAAGTTCAAAACAGGCAGAGCTACTTTCCTTTTGGGGAATTCACAGGTGGATGGTGACATTGCAAAAAAAGAAAAAGCAAGGATATGATTGCCATAAAAGTTAAGGTAATGTCTAACCCTAGGAGTGGGAGAGGCAGAGGGACTTACGATGGGAGATGAATAGAAGATAAAAGTCTATGGTACTGGCAATGTTCTAGATGTTGAATTGAGTGATCACTTTAAACAGTGCATTTTCATTATCTAAATGTCTACATATATTTCACAATTAAAAAGTTTTTAAAAAATTCCCTGTCATTGCTCATTTGTTCCTCTAAATCTTCCTTGAACGTTTCCAGTTACCACTCTCACCTGGAAGTCACTATAATTTAATTTCGTAATTGAGATTTCACAAGATGCTAGATCAAAATGTCTTAGAATATCTAACACTTTTCTTTTGTTCCTGGAATTCATAATCCAAAAAACCCCCAGAAAACCACTCAACATCCGTCTGGCAAGCTCCGCTATTTATAATTCATCACTACTGTTGATTAGTCAGAATTCCTTCATGCTTTAGAGGTTTACACATTTTTTCTTTTTAAATATTTATTCCACTATCTTATTTAATGTTGAGATCATAGTTGCATTATGGTGATTTCCAGAAATACTTTTTGAATTCATGTACTTATTCCTCATTCTTCTCTAATTCTTATTATTTATTCATACCTGCGGTATAGATGGGAATCAACGAAAATAATAATGACATACTGTTGATATTTTAGAAAAATTACAATAAATAGAATATTTAACCTATGTTATATAATGAGAACCATTACTACTAGATGATGCTTTGATTTTCGTGTTGTTTTTTAA